>JAZHYW010042586.1:0-12729 GCA_037355805.1 Ixodes ricinus | reverse complement strand
TACTTTAGTTCAGTTGTGTGCTATCTCCGAAAACCACTTCTTGTTTTCGTGTTCAGTCCTATATAAGACATTCCTTTGTGATTATTACTTGATTTAAATACAGAACATATGAGCATATTGAAAGCATTAAATGATAACAAATGATGAATGAAAAATAATATATTTTCGGATAATTTTTTGGGGAAAGGTTTTATTTAAATCGTCATGGTAAAACCGGTCTGATTTAAATCACGATTTTAAGGAACCACGATATAAATTTTTGGCTGGGATAAATTGAAATTTTACTAATCGCATATCGTTTAGTGCGCCAAAATCAAACTAGTATACAAGCGTAGAAAGCCTAAAAGCCTGGATTTCCGCTACGGAAATTCGAACATATAGCAGACTAATTTGCACCTTGTTTCCTTGGAAAGTTCTCCGCCTTTTCACTGTGATGCATCCGCGGTGTGCCAAAGCACGTCAGCCGAACCCAGCTCATGAATTGGACAACAAAACGGCGTAACTAGGAGGTATGGCGCTCGTCAACAATCAATCCGTCGTGCGAATATTTGAATTCGTGTTCGTGGGAGTGCCGTGAGGGTACTCATCATCCCTGGAGAATGGCAACCTTCATGGTGTCCATAAAAAGCACGGCTGAAACTTAGAGCCATCGCGTCCGGTGCCAAAGCACGTCTCAACCAAGTGATTCCTCTTTTCGCCTTTGAGTCGATGACTAAAGCTAAGGAGGAAGGAGTTGAAATATCATTTCATGGTTTCTTGACACTAAGGCCTGTTCACACATGCAGCGGAGCGCTACAAGCGTAGCCACTTAAAGCGCGCTGGCGGAGTGTTTACCAGCTTTGTATCGTCACGACTTGCTCATGGCAGACGATAAGTAGCTGGCACGTGAGGAGCGCTACATCAGCGCTGATGCGTGAGAAACCCGCATCAAAATATTTTTTATTATCGAAGCGAAAAACGATGCTGATATTACCATCAAAATTTGAAACTTGGAAATTCAGTATTCTGTGAAGTAATAAAACAATTTCCAAATGCCGAATTTGAAGTTGGCGCGCGATCCGCGCCAGTGCAGTGACGTCAAATTTTGCGGTCTTCTATGAGTCGACTTTCTTTCGCCCCTCCGCTCCACGCCACAAAGAAAAGCGCCGTTGCCACCGCGACCCGAAGGTAGGGGGTGAGGAACGGGAGAGAAGGGCACCGGCGGACCGGAAAAACTTGGAAAAAACGGTTTCTTCGTCTGGTCTGCTCGAGCGCCGCCAAGTTTTCCGAGGGAGGATACAAATCCAGGAAGCGACATCACACCGGACTCTTATTTTTGGTATTTCAAAAGATGGGCAGAAGTGCGTTCGCAATTGCGTTAAAAACATGTTTTACGATTGCCCTTATTAAATAATATAGAAATGTCGCCTACAAAGCTTCTAAAATTCATGATTTTTGACGTCACCAATCAAAAGAAGCGAGAAGGTGAGAAGAGGGAGATAAAAAAGCAAAAAAAGGCGCGCGCGCGGGCGACCAAATTTTTGTTTCGCGAGGCGTTTTTTCTGCGTGGTTATGACTACAACTTGCATCGTTTTAGACAAAAACAACAAAAAACAAACGACTTTTGGGGTGTCAGTGCTTCTTTTAAGGTGCAACCCCACCGTGCATGACGTTTTTGTGCTTTCTTGACGGCTTATATCTTTCTTTCTATGTATCTTGCAATCATAAAGTTAATGTTAAATTAAAGAGCCGTTTTTCAACAATACTTTAACGTCTCGATATTACGATTATTTTTAGTTGTTAGTTACTTATTTAGCTTTTATTAGACCACAGTTTCGAATATTGAAAAAATAATTTCTCGAGTTATAAAGTCTCACTGTCCACGATATTTTACGTGAGCGTTCAGTTGGATGTAATAAAAAAAAGTTAGCAACGAATTGTATAGATAAAGTATCATTTTAATATAAAAAATGAAGTTTAAAATGGTATTAGTTTATGGCGCTATAAAAACGGAATCACGTCAACTAACCAGAATAACGAGACACTAAATTATGAAGCGTCCTTCGATATTACATTTCTTATAATTTCCATATTGATATATTACACGTTATGAATGTTATAAAACCTCAAACTTTTCCCATGCAGTTACGGCAGATTGTAGTTTCTTAATATAAAGCACAGATGGCGACACGTGTTCAAGAACAGCTTGATGTGAATTTTCCGCCGTGTGCCGCTTGGAACGCCTCGTGAAAGACAAAAAAAGCGCCATATGTCAGGGTGTTAGATGCCTGGCTGCCCGCAGTGAGCGAGCCAGAGATGGCAGAACAACAAGCGTGAGGCTGCGGGTGCACAACAGCTACTTTTGCGCGCGTTCTACTGTGCGTCGGTGCACATGCCCGACGCGATGCAAATGAAATGGACGCCATGAAATGCATTCTGCTATTTCAGAGTCCGCCACGTATGCGAAAACATTTTAATGCGTTTATCACTTTCAAAAATCATTTTCGAAATCAAACTATGCTTGTCGAAATGGTTTGACTGTATTTTGTTTCAAAAACCACCTGCTGGCTTTTAAGTGGCAATGATAATAAAACAAATCACGAAACAATAAATCGTCTCAGTATCTCCCGAGCCAAAAGCGCTGGCCCATGGATCCATATTCGTCGGGTTTAAATATCGGCCGAGGTGCCCGCTATCCGACGGAGGCCAATCTGAGATTTCGGTTGCACGTCAAAAGATCTCCAATTACTCAAAATATACCCACATTTTCTTTTTTATTGGGGCGTGTTAAGTGATTTTTTTAGCGGAGCTGTTAAGGGCTAGGTTCCCCAGGATCGTGTCCGTGTATGTCGACACAAACATACCTGGACAGCTACCGCCATCTATAAGCGACGGCGGCAAGCTCACAACCAGTATGGTTTCCGCCGTCGCTCGTATATGGCGGCAACCTTTCAAGCTATGATAGAAGAATGGATAATAGGGCGCGTTGGTGGGAATTCATCGTAGGAAACAGCGCGAAAAACAGACGACAACGAAGAAGATGCACACAGTGTATCGAGTACAGCCAACACCACCTAGAACAGAAAGCCTCGCACGCGTCATCAAGATCAGATCGATCGAGGCCTGTGATTGGCCACGAGTGCTGCGTCAGTGTTCGGCTGGGGCTCGTTTCCAATCAGCGCGTCGAAGGTCGGGCTCGGAGCCAATAGCCGAGTTAGCGCGATCCCTGATGACGTTTCATAGAGGGAGAAGACCATGCGGAGGCCTTGTGTCTAGGTGGTGTTGGTACAGCTCGCTGTTCTTCCTTCTTCACGAGAGTGGAGAGGCTGAACGATTTTGTTGGTTTGGCCTGTGAAACCCTAAGATCGTAATATTTGCGTTGCTTTACCTTAGTTCGGAGCGCAGCCAACGCTACAGGCTGATAAAGCTACTGATGCAGTGCCAAGAGCGCGAGTTTAAGCTCTTCGTTCTTTTCGTGTGCCTATGCGGTCGGGCTAAACTGGAGCCACTTAATAAGCTACGCTTCATTCAGATCTTGGTGCCTAAAATGATGGTTTCCGGTTATCTGAAGCTTTATCTGAAATCACAGGAAACGCTTTTTCGTCCTCCTCAAATGTTTAAACAGTTTGCGACAAAGCAAAGCATTATTACGTGAGCTTCCTGATACAAAAAGTAATGCTGAGGAAGTCGCACTTTTGAATCATTACGATAGGCAGTTGCGTTTGATTTGTTACTAACCACCAAGATGGCGGCGGCCACAAAAATATCGGGGGGAAAAGTGCCGATACTCTAAGCGTAGCTCAGTTGGTTGAGCTCACAGGCTAAACCAAGTGCGGTGAGGGATCGTTGGCCGAGTGTGTTGTGGCACCGCAGATCAGAGCACGCGGAGAAATGCTCGAGCACGAGCTCCGTTTAAAGCACGGAGCTCAGGCTGCAGAACCTGTAGGGACTAATGGCGAATTCCACTGGGCGTTTTCGAGCGCCCCGGGATCAGTTGACCAGATCCGGAATGGAGCACACGATCCGAACGGGGTCACGCCGCCTACGGATCCCCAGTGGAACATGACCACTGCTCCGGGATCGTCGGATGCCTTCCCGTCATTCACCTGCCCGGAAATCCCCTTTCCGTGGCCACCGCGGTCGTTTCGAAGACGTTTTCGTAATCGCGGAGCTAACACGTGTTCGGACGCACGAGCGGCAGGAATGGCTCAGGAGCTTCTAGCAAAGATTGCCGGAATGACCGTAGCGTGGCAAAACCTTCCCTTCTCCTTCCCCCGAAAACGAACCGGCTGCCGAACCAAGGGGTAAGCAAGCGGCCCTTGCGAATTCTTCTGAGGCGAGATGGGCGAGATGAGGCGAGATGCACCGCCAGAAAGGAAGTCAGGTGTGTGCGCCGAAGGCCTGGCCCGGCTGGCTTCCGGTTGAATCCGCCGAAATCGTCGGGGCGACTTTTCTCCGATCCAGATCGAGATCTGGAGCGGGATCTGATCCAAAACGACCAGTGGAACACGTCCGTCTCGATCCCGATAACCCGTGAAATAGGCTCGCTCCAGAAAAGTCAATCCCGGCGCACTCCAAAACGACAAGTGGAATTCGCCATAAATCCCATCGATGTGTTTGCTGGTTTTTCGAGTAACCTCAAATGTGCCAGTGCACGAGGCCCGTGTCTCGAGCGGCCCTTGGAGGCAAATGGCGGCGCAGCACTAAAATGACTGGCGCTTGAAAAGCGAATGGCGGCCGAGCACCCTCGGTGCACATGTCTTGCGCGTTTCCACAATAATAGTTGGCAGCATTTGTAAAAAGCGCCTTTACCAAGGGGCTTTAGCGGGCACCCTGGGTTCAGTCGCCCATCTGCATCCTATCGTCGTCGATCGTGTACCACATATACTGCGTAATGCACGTTAAAAACCCCAAGCTAACAGTTTTACAGCACGTTTTATAACCTTCAACGGGTAGCAATGTCGGCCTACGAAACTGCTGCTCTCTAAAGAACCAACGACTAATTTTGAATGAGCCGTTACATTGCACTTTTAATGTGTGTTCGCGTTTTTTTTTGTCAACATCTTTGATTATGCGGTTCTTATTTATGATGAAACAGACTATAGTTGTCAGACTTGTGGAAAAATATTATATAACTAAGAAAATGGCACGTGAACGCGAAAAACAAAAACAAAAAAAGCATGCACACAGAGGCGCACTTAAAAAATATTTGATACAATTGAATTGATTATAATTGTGTTTTTCAAAGGTTTCAGAGCAGCAAACGCTATAAAAGGGAGCTCGATGCTTTGGATGGTGCGCTTGTTCACTGGAAGTGTAGTTCAGGGCAGTATGCTCACACAAGTTTGTATGTTCCGCTTCGCTCGCATGATGAAACCAAATACTTTACTGGTAATGTATTTAGTGAAACAAAGCTTACATTCTGTACATGTGCAATGCCCTCAGTTTTCGCGTGATTACACGCTTGTTTATCATTATTCTTTTCGTTTCCCACTGCAATTCATTTCGTGCTCCTTTGTCTGCGACATGCATTAGAGACCAAGGTAACCAATGAGCATTCATTTCGCGGATTATAAAAAAAATCTATGCAACTTGCTACGTGTTCCACAATCAATATAAAATATTCTAAACTTCACATGTGACCGCTTGCCTGAGTAAACACTGTTGTTTGACATGAACAATTGCAATTGTATGAAATCACGTGGGAAAACCTCGTTCTCAGCACGCGACCGTTGGCATGCAGTGAATACTCATAATCGGCGCCGAGATGATTAGCAGCTGTCAAGCAGGTGGAGGTTTTCTATCAGCCCAGAGTAAGAATGTTTCCTTTTTTCTGTTTAAGCAATCAGAAGACAACATGCACCAAATTTGATGGTAATAAAGTACATTGAGCATTCAAGCATAACGGCATGAGCAGTACGTGTATATGTGTACAAGCTTTAGTTTTTGATGCACCCTTAACTTTCGATACGCTCAACGCTAGTGTAAAATGTAGGGCTGTTTCATTCTTAATCAACGTACCATGTGCGTGCTTACACTATATTTTATACAACGTCAAACTCTACCCGTTTGCATCTTTTTTGAGTTATGCACACCCTACTTGCGCGTATAAATCACCAAATTAAGACTGGTGCAAAATGTCACAAAAAATAGTTTTTTTTTACCGCAAAAATAAGTTACGCATTGCCTAACGCTCATTTCTCCGCCCAAAGGTAGCACTAACTCACAACCAGATTCCAAGGTTTCATCCCGAACGGACGCCTTATTCAAAAGTTAAATTGATTTACTGAAACTTTCAGTCGCAAAATGGCGCCCATTTTTGCCCGTTTTCGGTTTCTGGTGCCATAGAGCCCCATATATTCGAAAACTCCGTCGGCCGCCATTTTACCCATTGAAATTTTCAGAAAATCACTTATAACTTTTGAATAAGATATCGAATCGGGCTGAAACTTTGAAATTTGTTTATGACCTCTAGCGCTTCCTTTGGGCGGAGAATGAGTGTTCGGCGCAACTCAATTTATTATTGCATTGAAAAAAAATTGTGACATTTTGTTCATTGCTTGAACTATGTAAAAATCTATCCACAGACCCAGAATTTTTGCCTGGCCAGTCATTGCATTTATCACTAGATTCTTATTAAATTAATTCTTATCATTTAATCCTGTGAGTTAATTTTTAACTGCGGCATTTTTTATTATGACTCCCTCACCAGTCCTACTTTGGGTTTATCAATCTCAACATCTAAACCTGAGTGTCATTTTTTTTGGTTTTCCAGGCTCGTGGTTTTGTTCAAAATAAACACCCAGCTACCAAAATAGGACACCTGATTGCCCAAAAATATATCATTTTTTATTTTCTTAGATAGTTATTTTCTCAATCCATAAGTTTGGAAACCCAAGTCTATCACCTTCATTCGTGACAATATAGATCTGATCACATTGAAATATGCGTAATTGGCCTCTGAAATTTGCGGTAATGGCGCAAAGCCAATTTTATATTTTCCAACGCGTCGGTGGTTTTGCTGTGCATCTGTTTTGCCATTTAGCTCAGGACGATTTTCGCGTTTGGTTTTGATGAAATTTGCTGGAGAAATGTGATCTCGGAGTGTAGGAAACTGTCCCCTTTGCACTAGGACTGGCACAGCCGTGCGGGTTGCAAAGAAAGCTCGTGCAGAAAAAAAAACAAGCAAGGGACCAGAGATGTCAAATTGAGGATATGGAAAAATATCCCACTGTATCAAAGCGCCACCATACACAATTTATCGCATTGATGTGCAGGCCTGGAAGGCGATCCCACCACCATCTGTTGGTTCAGAATCGCACTAACTAAGGGTGGGGTTGCAGCTTAAGTCATTTTTATTTTTATTCTCCATCCTGGCTGTATCCCTCGTTCCGTTTTTATGTCAAATCATTTTGAGAGAGTGATACCATATTGCCGCCCCCAGAGCCGAGAAAGCAACGCTCGGTCACGGTCTTCTAGAAGATTCCCATTCATTCTCGCACTAGTTGTAACTTTCCCTTTGCTTTGTTGTTCTCGAAAGTGCCAGTTCATCCTCGCCCCGAGCGCGCGATGCTCGAACCTTCTTTGCCGAACTTTCGAGATAGTGACGCACGGTAGATAAGCAGCTACCCGCGACCTTGTCGAGGCAGTCCCGCTCCTGCTCTGTTGTCGCCGCCGAATCGCCGCCTGCTTTTCTGCTGCCTCGACGTTCTTTCCTTACTTATTTTGGTTGGCACAAGTTCGCCTATTAAACCGTTATTTTTGAGTTCACTGCTCGTCTTCGTGTCACCTACGTTCGTGACAATATCCAATTCAGACATAGCCGGGAGTGAGAAACTATTACCTTTTTTATTTTTCGTTGTTATGAAATAAGAAATGAAACCACAGTTTCTTAATCAAATGGTAAAATTTGAAGATTTGGCTATGCGGCGTTGGTATACCCCATAAAATGTCATTTCATAAATAAGCATCAAAAATATTCAAGCTCTAGCTCTCTCCAATAGGGTTAAATGCTTTTCACCCCCCTTTTCTTCCTTTAATTAGCGTTCTATTGAAATTATTGATTTTGAGTTCGCCGGGCAACGTCTGACGTGTCACGGGACGTTGCTATGTTTTAAAAATATGCTCTGCTAGAAAAGTGCAGAATGACCGCATTCGCGCAAGGTATCCTTCAGTAGAGTGAGCGTATTTCAGTGAATGTTCGATTCTTAGATTTGCAGGCGAGCATTTCTCCGCATCTATCAAAAGGCCGCATGAGCTTTTCTCCGCATCGGGCAGTTTTGCGTCAAGCTTTTCTGCGGTGAGCTTTTCTCCAACGCCCGAATTTTCAGCGCGTGCATAGCATTGGAGTCATACACTTTTCTGTAGCCGGCTACAGACAACTGGATGTTCGCGCGGCGTTAGCATTGGAGAAATGCACTTTCCTATAGCATGTTACATACAACTTTGTTTTCGCGCGTCAGTAGCATTGGCGTGACACTTTCCTATAGTCGGCTACCGACAACGAAATGGTCGCCTGTTTGTAACTCTGAGAACATACACTTTCCTATAGCTCGCCACATGCAATTGAATGGTTGCGCGTCTATAGCTTTGAAGGTGTAAACCTCTATACAACTGGCTATAAAAATGGAATGGTTGCCTTTCATTAGCTTTAAGGACGTAGCTTTTTCTATAGCTGTCTACATACAGTTGAACGGTCGCGCCGAAAACGAAGGTACGACGTGACGTTTCCGCGTGCTCGCGTGTTCTCATCTCTCTCACCTTCTCGGCGGATTATTAACCGTCATAAAAAAATTGAGTGATTACATGTCTACAGCTTTTGATTATTTCAGATTCCGACAGCCGCCTATAAAAAATGCTGTTTCCATTCCTTTAAACTAAGTCTCATATAATGTTTATAGGTATCATAGCCAGTTTTCTAGGTTTTTACCGCCGACTATAGAAGGCTGTGAACGGTGATAGCAATTGATGAGATTGTTTATAGACGCCCAAAAGTCATTTTTTTTGTGAGTTCCAATCACATCGTCCCAGCAGTTTACACTTTACGGTTTGAATTGTTTCCAGAGGATGAGACCGGGCTCATGTCCACGACGGGTAAGCTCTACATTCATTTTACGGCATTAAATAGTAACTGCAAAGAAAAAAACGTTTTTTTTTTAAACAGCCTAATTGGGACAAGCACGTCACAAAACAAATGTTCCGCAAAAAATAATAGCAATATTTACGCCACAGGACGTAATTTAGTCGGAGTCAGAACCTCTCCACATTTGAAACTCCCGCTCTTTCAACCCCCGCGGAGGAGAAGTACGCCCCGCCCCTCTCTTGGATTTGCTCTTGGGTTGAACGACGCAGCGTCTCGACTTTCAGTAAGATCTGGCAACAACGCACGTTAAACATGGCGCCGGTATTGTTTTGCTTTGACGGGGCAGGATAAGCTGCGCGGTTTGCGAGCACATAGCGAAGACGTGACCGGAGGAGTGCCCCTGTGATGTTTCCGGAAGAGGGAAAGTATCATTGGTAATCGTCATGTGTGCTTTGAAAGCGAAGGGATTAACAGGGTCTACGAGTGCGCAACGACAAGCCAACGTTCACGACAGCGCTCCCTTGACTTCGGCGATCTCGTTCTGTTTGGTGCAACAAGGCGATGCGACAGAGAACTGAAACATTCGTGGTGTGTGTGGTGCGGTGCTTAGAAGTAAACACCCACACTAACACAGAGCGCAGATTGGTTGGGGGTTGAGGTTTAACGGGTTCAGTCCCGTCGTCATCAGCTGATCCAGTCAAACTGGTCCGGGAGGACTCAGCGAGCGTTTTTAAAAGTAAATCTTCCTTCGTTCTGTTTCAAAATGTGGATGATTCCCGACGCATCCCGTGAGTAAAAAGCTGCGGGCGTTTTCAACAAAATTACATCGTTCCCATTGAACAATGGACTCCGAATCGTCCTAAATCTGCCGTTTTAGGGCGAAGCTCCTTAAGCCGTGGGTCTGTCCCTCCTCTGTATGTAGCCACTTCGAGGTTTAGTTTATGAATGGCTCAAGAGATGGCGTGTTCCGGAATTAACTTTATGTAGAGATGACAGATGGCGCTTAGCGCATGCCATAGAAGGCACTCGCTCTTGGCGCTGCTCGTAGTTTAGCTGAATGGAGGCAGTAGACAAGGCTGCGGAACGGCGAGCGCGCAAGGCGGCGGCAGCGCACGCTCGCAGACAGAATCCGGCCGTGCGAGAGCGAGAGGCCGAAGCGTGTCGTCAGGCTGCTCGGCGACGCCGCCAAGATCCGGCCGTGCGAGAGCGGGAAGCCGAATCGCGTCGTCAGTCTGCTCGGCGACGCCGCCAAGATCCGGCCGTACGAGAGCGGGAAGCCGAAGCGGCACGGCAGCGGCGCCAAGAGGATCTGCAGAACGTCAGGAAACTGGAAGCTGCGAGAAAGCGCGCGTATCGGCAGGCAGACCCCGATGCAGCGAGAGCTCGTGAGTCGTCTGCAAAACGCATCAGGCGAGCTCAGCCCGAAGGTGCCGACACGAGGTTTAAGCGAGACTTTCTAGACGTTTCGTTTTGTATACACACACGCACAGTTTCTCACGTCTTTACATGGCGATGAGTGGGCGAACACGGAAGAATCGCTGGTTTACCGACGATTCACTCCGGAGCTTCGCCCACTCATCATCATTCACCACGTGGATATGCTGTGACTTTTTTTATGCTTCGTGTTGGACTGCGTTTTCACAGCGAAGTGTTGGGCTCATCGTGCAGTGTGAATAAATTTGGGCAAGATTTCCTACCTGCCCACAGATCCAGGAACTAAGACCAGTTTTTACGTAGTAAACATAGTGCTTTTTTTTGCAAAGAGACGTTGTGCATTTGTTACGGTACAATCACTTGAGAGTTCAGAATTTGGGAAGGGCGACCGAGCTTTCTGAACTTTGTCTCTTTGCTCTCTGGCACTGCCCCTAGTTTCAAGTTGCAGTTTCAGTAGACATACCTACAGGCAGCCAGCAGGTACAAACTGCTCTAAAGCAGGTAAAAGACTGGGAGGTCGGGACGGTGAGGACTCCGTGTTTCGCGCTTTTCGCAAGGTGACTGGGGAAGTGCTTTTTCAAGGTATGCGGAATTTGCGACCAATTTTGTTATGCCTGTCGTTTGCGTCTCTCCAGCAAAATCTACAAAGCCGCAATCACAAGCCAAGATTTACGATAACAGTACACATTCATTCAAACAACTTTACGTAAGATGGTTTGGAAGCCGAGAAAAAAAGATCTGTAGGCTAACACAGATTTCGGACGTCCGAAGGCTTCTGCGGACAGCTATTACGTAATAACCTGGCTGTGCTAGGTTTTTTACCTAACAGCAGTGTCTAGTCGCGGATGTTCAGGGCAGCCGGTGCGAATCTCGACGGCCTCCGAGCGATATGACGAGAGCGTAACTGGACACGTTTGTCGCTACGCGAACGCCCGGTTGCCTCCATTCAAATAGCATTCCTTTCGGGGCGACATGGCTGCTGGAAGGCTCGCTGTCGGGATTACTCATCTGACATCGCCGAGAAGTCGGCATTTCCACGCAGAAGCAAAGAAAAAAAAAAACACACACACGTTAAGCAAGCAAAAAGGAAAACAAAAGAACCGCGCTATGAAAGCCAAAATCCCGCGTCGCTTCCTATCACTAACACCTGCGACAGCTGCTAAACACACAGTATTTCACTTCAAGAAGTCTCACTCAAGCACCTGGGCCAGCACGAACACTGATAACTTCGGCGAAACGACTAGTCGAGGTAGGCGAGACAGGCGGTAGCAGAGGCTTCGGGGGCCATGAAAGAATGGCGAAGCTCTTGTTTGCTATGGTATGAATACAAACGGGAGTGCCCATCTTGTAAACACTTTTTAAAAAAATAATAACTCTCATCACATGGGTTATTCTTTAAACGTAAAATATGCCGCTCAAAAGGAAATTACAACATGTAACAAAGGTTTAACAACCAAGATCTAAGCTGCCAATCAATCTCTTAGCCAATGAGAAGTATAGACCTTTGCAGAAAGAGCCCTCTTGCCGCCGCCATTTTGCGACTCGAGCGACCCCTATCAGTCAAAAATTTCTGCCACCCGCCTGAGCTGTGGAAACGCGGTCAGCGATGCTTCCTACCTGCATTATGCATTTGGAGTTTGCCGGCTTTCCTTGAAAGTTTTTACTTTATTTGCCTCTTTGGGATGCTTGCGGGTTTTGTGTTATCTTTCACTGTGAGAATCAGGGAATACCAGGGCTCATAGCCTGCTCGGCCTTCGCAAGAAACGAGCGAAGGGAGTGAACGCCAAGCAGCCCGCGACGCGGGTCGTTCGACGTTCTTCGAGGATTCCTTCCGTTAGGATAATCTCCGAAAAAGCCTTCCCGGCTAGGTTCCCGGTCTTGGCGAAGCTAGCTATTACTGTCCGGGGTATGGGGACTGAATAGGCAAGTTCGTTCATTTGCTTTAGTGCTGTGTAAAAAAGCATCACTCTTCAAACGTACCTCAAGACAAGCCGGATTCTGTCCGATCGTCGTGAAGTGACTATCGTCGACACTACATTTTAGATATGCTGTGTTATTTGAAACCTTTCTCAAATCCTGTTCGGATAACGCGGCACCGTGAGGTACGTACAATATATGTTGTTCGATTGATGAGACTTGTGAAATTTCCTATTTGTGAGTGGGGAATGCCCTTGCAGTTCGGCTTTCCTGTGGTGTGGTCAAATATTATGAGGCAGTTAAGTCCTCATTAGATT